>JANIVJ010000079.1:0-44935 GCA_030555785.1 Yamadazyma kanchanaburiensis | reverse complement strand
TTAATGATACTGTTGACTATAGTAGCAGCTGGAATATAGCAGAAACTATTTTACAGGAGTCAAAATTGCCAATATGGTCCACACTTTATTTATATTAAATCTACACGCTCGCCTAAATAGTTCACCTATGCACCTCCTATAATCATAAGATCCGTACCTTAATTAACCCCTTAAAGCTTCACCATTCACCACCTCCTCCTCATCAATTCATTTAGTGGATGTCTTTATCCTATACTAATACAAAAGCTTGATGATATAACCGACTGATTTCTAGCAGAACACCTACATCATTATTTAAGAACTCCATGGTACCACCACTTCCATTGATGGTGTGTTTTTCTCTAAATCCTTTACTCTCTAATTATACGATCCTTTTGATTGCCGCACTACTTATCGGAGTTAAGTGCTGCGGCTAAATTTAGACAATTTAGACACTATGACGTTTATCTAAAATTCACTTCATTTCTCTTCATGTCAAATATTACACTCACTATAGACTATCCTTTTCCTTTCTTAAATAGACCATTCTCTCTTTAATTATATCTCTCCCAACACACCCGCCTCCCATCTAATTTACCCCTCTTTTTACGCAGGAACCCCTTTTTCTCATTGGAATATAAGATTCTTAAGTCAATGGTACCACCGTCGAAAAAGAGGAAAAGAACATCTGAGCTGAGTAGAGCAAGTGGAGGTCTGGCAAGTGAAAGTGTGACAAGTGGAAACAACAATAGACATACAAAAAGTGTCTTTCGGTCATTAGTAGATCGATTTGTTCAACAGAATCAGAGTCCCTCTAAGTTTTTGATTGACCAATTAGACCAATTGACTGCTTTAAACAAAGAACTAAATGATAAAGTTAAAGAACTAAATGGTGAACTTACAGAACTAAATGATAAAGTCAAAGAACAAAATAGTGAACTTACAGAACTAAAAGGTAGGTTCAAAGAACTAAAAGGTAAAGTTGAACAACTTATTCCAAAATTCGAAAAGGGTTTTGTTGAGTTTATAGATAAAGCTTTTGAATCAAATTCCATAGTTTTAGTAAATGATCAGTATACCAGATTTTATAACCTGCAACCAGAACAAAATAGACGTGAGTTAACTAAACTAGTAGCTGAGAGCCTTCAAAAATCTATCTCGAGAATTGAAGAAAGAATTGCATTGGTTTTTATTTATTTCACGACTCCATTTTGTTCAATTCCACTCAATACCACAGGGATTCCTATGGAATATGAAAAGGCAAGATTATTCGAAAGCAATAGGATAGAAGATGACACAATTGTAAAGCTTTATAAAGCACTCTGCTCCTTTATAAAGATTAGTTGGCCCGCTGCCGGTAGCTGGATTTTGTCTGATAAAATCGACAGTTTTCTTAATGCCATAATGCAAGAAATGTGTCCTACAAATTTCCAGAATGAAGTAGTTTATTCTGAAAAGTTCAAAATAAAGGTTATCGATCCATGTATATTTTTATTCAAGGGTTTGGGGATTGAATTAACTTGGAACCCACTTCCACCTGTTGGAAAAGAGCCAAAGAAGATATTGATAATGTTAAAAGATATTGTTGTAATGGTAGTAGTGATTAAAATTCCTCTTATGATTTCTGAGGATGAAGATAAACTTTATAGCCTTACAATTGACAAAAGGATCGGAAGTGATATTGGGCAAGTATTGGATTATTTAGAGTCTGATGAGAACACCGAAGATGCATTTTTAACTGATTCTGCTGGTAGTATTTTGATCACTTCGGGTACAGTAGAAGATCTGAAAGCTCATTTCAAACATCGTATTATTAGTGATCAAGATCATAAAATCACCACACAAGCAACATTTGCAGCATATATATTCTTGAGGCTTTTTGATGAAGATGTGATTCAAAAGCTTGATTATACCATCAGAGAGAGATTAGAGAGTATTAAAGAGAAGTGTGAGTTTAAAAACCTCTTTAAAGAAATCTTAAAAGAACGAAAAGATGGAAGAAATAAGTTGAATAGCCACAGAGAGCAAAAAGAAGAACATGCTAGAAGAAAACATCACGAAAAATTGGAAGAGATTAAAGGAGAATACAAATTACCAAGTTTAAGCCTAATGAAATTAAGTGAAGTATTCACGTGTAAATTTTCTGTGGATGTCGACCCTGTTTCCCCTATTGATAAATCCGAAGAAGTGTTTTGTTTGCCACTAAAGTGGACTGATTGGGATTCAAGTAGACTCGGAACTGAAATACCATTAGATACAACTGTTTGGCTTAATTTCTTTGATTTTAGGATATTGAAAGATGAACCTGGTAAGATCGAGCCACGTTCCAGAGAGTTCCTCCAAACATTATCACTGTTTACTAATGGAGTTCACCGAACAGATGGAAAAGAGATTGAATTATGTGATTATGGAATTATCAAATTGACTGAATTTTGTCAAGCTCCGAGGTTAGGATTCTTTATATTAACCAGATTTACTGATAGAACGCCAGATTCTATACATATGATAGGAGGATATTGAAAGAAGGGGAAGAAATAGAGTGACTAAACAAGAGTCAGGGTAGGTAAGAATCCGAAGGTAAGTAGTTTGAGAGAATAGTGAAATTAATATAGGTATTTATGAAATGATTGTAGACAAAAGGGCTCGAGGAACACAACAATACACCCCTTCTCTCTACTGATAGAACTAATAATAGCTTCCACAATTGCTTCTCTACCGTGTATCATTCTAAACGTTTCACTTTCAGGGTAATTTTCGTCACAAAAAACTTGGAAACTACACTACCATCCAAATCGGGTGAATTATAAGATTTATTCGATGTTTCAAAAGTAAACTAAAGTACAAAAGATCCACCCACAGAACCAGTATATCCATCTCTCTCTTTATAGTCGTTGTTTGGATCAACTAAATTTCTTTACTTTGGAGCCCATACTACTAAAAATTCCGTAACAAAATTGACCTCTATGACTTCATCACTCACTGATTCCTTCTCATCAACTCCCCCGGGGATTTATTAATCCATTTCTATAGTGTCTGAATTTATCCGATTACGGGTTAAAAGCTTAACTTAAAAAGAGTGTCAAATTGAGCCGCACATTTGTACCTACTTACCGATTATTCGACCAATATATTAAAACACTAGCTTTGATAGACAAGGAGTTGATCAGTAGAATTTGTTTTTGAAGAATTTTAAGTAATTGTAAGAGTTTCTTGGAGTTGTGTAAAGAAATCAAAGTATTTTTTTGATGAAGCGAATAAAGTTTGAAAGTTTGGCACCTGCGGCATCAGTGTGATTGGGAAAGGGGCCACCCCAGTATCAGGCACTAGTATTAGATATATAATGGCTTTTATTCAATTACAAAATTCGAATTAAGACTGAACGACTATCAATAAGAGAATGCATTTTGCTTCATTCACCTTAGCACTCAGCTTTTTTTTTTCAATATCATCAGCTGCAACTGTCCCCGGCGGACTTCAAGTTAGAGGTGATGGTGTAGTTCAATTAGATTTCACAGTTGAATCAAGGCCAGATAATTCAAATACAACTGATATATTCTCACCTTCAGAAAAATTTCTGTTAAAAGCAGAATCAAAAGCTTATCCAATTGCCCCAGTAACTTGGAATAAAAAATTTTACAGTACTGATCTCTATATTGGTAATCCACCTCAAAAAATATCAGTTGATATTGATACTGGGTCAACAGACTTATGGGTCTTGGATACTAGCTCCGGACTTGCCTCAGATCAATTTGGATCTTACAACAAATCAGCCTCATCAACATCAAAATTCTTGAAAGAAGGTTTTGAAATTGGTTATGGTACTGGTCACGTACAAGGTGATTGGTATACAGATGATGTTCGTCTCGGAGAGAATGGTCCACTTTTAAAGAGTTTTCAATTTGGTGACGTAAATCAAGCAACAGGTTACAATTTTGGTATTGTTGGAATTGGATTTGCCAATGCAAATTATAGTACTTCTGGTAACCCCCCAGAGAATTATCCGAACTTCCCACTTGCTTTAAAGAACGAAGGATATATCAATAAAGTTGCTTATTCTCTTTATCTTGATCCATCTACAGATAAAGGGGGCAGTATTATTTTTGGTGGTATTGATAAAGAAAAGTATTTAGGTGATTTAGTGGAGCTTGATATTAGTTCAGATGACTTTTTGTCAACAAAAGTTAATTCATTTTCAGTCAATGGAAAGGATATCCAGGCTTCAAGTGATTATGTTCTTGATTCAGGTACTACAACAAACATTTGGCCACAAGATATCGTTGATGATATTGCTCAATCAAGTGGTGCTCAAAAAGAAGGAATACTATATTATTACACATCAGAAGACCAAATCCCAGATATTACTGTTAACTTTAATGGTGTTTCTATTACAATTCAAAAATCTGATGTTGCCCATGAAGAATCTGGAAAGTGGTTTCTTGATATTATAGGATTAGACGGATATTTTATTTTAGGTGATTCGTTTTTAAGAAATGCTTATGTTGTTTACGATTTAGAAGAAAAGAAGATTCAAATTGCTCCAGTAAAATCATCAAGCTCTTCAAATATTGTACCAATTTAGTTAGTAAATAAAATGTTTCAGTACGTTAGTTATGAAAAACTCGGGAGGGTGAGGAAACTTGCCTATTTACATTCCTTTTCTTACCATATATTTATACGACAACTATTCGGAGATCCCTTCGATATTTTCAACATCATCGAACTGCCCCATATCATCTCCGATTGAGTAGCATCGTGTATTCTCCAACTACGATCATTCTGATTACCGCACTACAAAAAGAGTCACGTGAGGTGGCTCGTAAATTTATCATTGAATGTGAAAGTCACTTCAATCCATTCCCTTATTGTAGTTATTTTAAAATTCGTACAACTAGTTTTACATTAAATACATAAAAATATATAGTTGTTTGAAGTTTCCTCTTCATAGTCAGTAAAATAGGGTTTGAGTTTTTTAGATTCATCATCAGACGGAGAAGCGGAGGTCACCGATCTACTGGATCAAATCAGAGTCTGACGAATTCTTTTACTAAGTATTTGTAACAGGCTGACCCGAGTTGAAGCCATGGGGGAACTACAGGTGATTTGGCTATTGGAAAAGGAGGGAGATTGGTGCTTCAGAAAGTCACTCAGACTCATCAGATTAGCCAGAAGTTCCAAGATAGAGAGAAGAAGTATCACCTCTACAAGACTTACAAAGAACAGTACCTAAATCTTCACAATTTCTTGGCTCACCATTGAATTCGGAGGACAAAACTTCATTCACACATCCAATGATTTCCTTACCAAATTGATAAACGCTTGCTACTTTATCAGACATACCTTGATAAGTACTACCAACTGTATGTTGGAAATTTAAAAGATCCACGTCTCCGAGAGAAATTATATGACTAATGTTATCGATGTCTAAACTATGAGGGAAACCAGTCGTAGTAACCAACAAATCTCCTTCGCCAGCGAATTCAGTGTACACCTTTTGTTTTTCAGCAGCCAGGAGTCTTTCAGAGAAGCTCAAACACCCTAAAGCTTTAGAAATTTCTTCAGCTTTTTCATGGCTTTGAGTCAAAACTATACATTTTGAACCCATAATTTTTGTACGAATATCTTTTATACAATCTATCCAATCATATTCAGGGTCTTCATACCATGTATGATAAACGTTTTTCTTTATACAATCAGATCTAATATAGCATGTATCCTCACCACAGTCAAATTTCTCTGCTAAACCTGTTGCTAAGTCATGAGAAAGAGAACCTAAAAAGAGCCTAGTATATTCTAGGGTAAATACATTTGTTAGAGAATCAATATCTTTATCAATATAGGTGTGGATTTCATCAAAGATGATTCTTCTTACTATACGTGAAGACCATCTTAAGGCTTCAAGAACTTGTTGAAAAATTTTCACATGTTTGAGTTGAACTACAATAACATCACTGTGATAAAATTCTTCACAATCCATCCCTGGTGTATATTCTTTAGCATTTATATGAGGGCTGAGATGTCTTGATAAAACCCCTGGTTTAAGAGATACGGAAGGTACAACCAAAATTGAAATGAACTTTGTCTTTTGTTTTTCAAGAAGAATTGGACAATTAATTATATGTGACTCACCATTACTAACATAAAACATGTCATCAGTATTATAGAGAGCTTGAAAAATTCCAACATGTTGATTGACACTAAATTTAAAGTCATTCCCAAAGTGAACTTTAGAAATAGATGTGGCCAAATCAATACTGCAACACATCTTGAGTCTTTTCTCTGATTCGATAGCATTCTTAATATCTTGATCTACCTTTTCTTTCATATCTAATTTTGAATGCCATAATAAAGAGAGTTTGATTTGGAACATTTCTTCATGTATATCGTAGATTTTTTTGGTATCCTCATCACTGGGACCCATAAACCGGTCGATAGAAGATCTATAGCTATGCATTTTCATAACAAGATCAGGATTCAAATGTTCCAAAGCTTCTTTTGTCAGTATGAGGTTATACTTATGGCCTAGTACTCGGCGACTTATTTTTTTCAAAAGCTCATTGATTGGACCGGTAGATTTAATACCTCTATTATCCATGAATAGAAACAGTTTATAATCATTGAGAAGATATTCATAAGAAAGGTCTTTTTTAGCCTGTACAGGAGCAATTGAAGGTTTCATCCAACCAAGAATTGTAAGTTCTATACCACGAATAACAACAACATAATGAACAACCAAGCTAGCAACAGCAGCAGGTACACATTTAACAATAGTAGAATACTCCATGTCATGATAATATCCAATTCTAAGAATTAATTTTTTATCAGAGTCAACATAAAACATTTTTCTCATATCCCGTGGTGGATTAGCAAATGATAGATTTATTACATCGGTATCACATAAAGGGACACCAACAGATAAGTATATAGCTAGAAATATATAACTAGAGAGTTTATTAAACCTATTCAATAAAGTAGATAAAGCGGCATAGTCTTCTTTTTTGTCTTGAAAGAGGTTTTTAAATATATGAACATGTGTAAAAGCAATTTTTAGAGAGGTTTGGTTTTTAAAATACGGACTATAATAGTTGGTTTCATTTTCAGTATCATCTGGACAACTACTGATGAACTTGTCATAAACACTTTCAACGGATTGACTCCTACTTTGAAGCAAGTCGTTAACATCCGATTTATAGAGATTTATTAAATGAGTCAATAGTAATTTAATTCCCTTTATAGAAAATGGTTTAGTTACATTAATCTCATAATCATTTCTAAACTTAATTCCTTCTAGAAACCCATCCAGTGTATCTTCTTCCATGACAATGTTAGAAGGCATAAAAAAGCGTCTATCATATGTACTTGTGTGGTACAAGAAATGAGGCTCGTAATTATCAAAGAACTTATATACCTCCAATGAGTAACAAAACTTCTTGCATTCAGTACAATAATGTCTATTAGAACGTTTAGTAGCTATATAACCATGGTCTAAACATGCATAGTACTCCTCTTTTGGGACATCATCAATTTCCAAGTCCGGTGGGATCCCAGTGAGCTTGTTTTCTGTATAAGTTAATCTTTCTAAATTATTATCAAGGTAATTGAAGAAATCATTTCTCTCTTCTGTTGTAGATGTATCACCAAAAGGTTTCTTCCTACTACCCAGTTTCCCATTGAAAACAGATCTTCCTTCGCCATTCAAGTTGATAGCAGTAGGAATAATAAGGGTATCTGTTTCATATATTCTATATGTTCCAAAATCTCTTCTTGTGAAGGAAGCCATGTCGCGTTGAAAATAAAATTTGGGTATCAAAACTTGAGTAAAATACACAAAATGAGAGAAATTGAGAAACACTAGATTCGGAGGCTACACGTTGAAATCCGTAAACATTTATTCATTTCTACATACTAATTAACTTCTTGATCAGCTTGTTTTTTCTTTTCAAGTTTCTTAGCATTTCTAGCAAGTTTAGATAACTTAACACTTTCTTTAACAGGATTTGGAGTACTGAAAACATGTTCAATTTCTTCTAAAGATAAATTACTTGTTTCAACAAAGAAAAAGTAAATGATAATGAATTGGAAAGTATCCCAGAAAACATAGAAAACATAATACCAATAGGTGATATTTTGCATAGCTAATGGAGCAGTATATAAGTTCAAAGTTGAAGCAGCATTACTTACTAAGTTGAATAAAGCCATACCTCTACCTCTCATATCGTTTGAAAGAACTTCTGAAGGATAAGTTGGTTGTAAAGGAGTCATGGCAAAAGAGAAGAATAATGATTGGAAAATATAAATAAAGGCAATACCTGCACCAGCGGCAGCTTTATTATTTGGATCAGAATTAAAAGCTTGGGTAGAAGCAGCTAAAGAAATGAAAGAGATAACGAAACCAGCATTAGCAAAAAGAAGAATTGGTCTTCTACCAAACATTTCAACAACGAAAGCACCACTACCAGCACATAAGAAGTTTGTGATTGACATAACAGCAGTAAGTAATAATCTTGTAGTTGCATTTTTAATACCTAAATTCAAAAACATGGTAGTCATATAATATGAAGTAACTTGATTACCACAGAATTGACAGAACCAACTCCAAATAATAACAAGCATAGATCTCTTTCTTCTTGCACGGGTTTTGATGAAAATACTGATATCTAAATAATCTTTAGGTTTTAACATACCAGATTCAGCAAAAGAAGCAGCAATTTGATTCATTTCTGCCATAACAATTGGATGGTTTGGATCACCACCAGCGTGAAACTTTACAATGAATTCTCTACATTTATCAATCTTTCCTTTAGAATAGTAATATCTTGGACTTTCTGGGAACATCCAAATAAATAAGAAACAGATACCAGGACATACTAATTGTAACCATAAAGGAATTTTAAATTGTCTTTCATCATCAAAAGTAAGAGAGGTACCATAACTTGACCAAGAACAAACAATTTGACCAACATAATAGAAGGTGTTGTAGAATAAACCAAAAGACTTTTTATTTGCAGGTAATGTTTCCATTAATAAAATTGGAGCAGCAGCACCAGTGATAGAAGCACCAAAACTTAATAAAAATCTTGCAAAAATTAATAAATTAAGAGATTTTACAAGAGCACTTACAATAGCTCCTACAAAAAGAATGATTAAACCAATTAAAATTGTTTTAACTCTACCAATACCATCACATAAAAATGGAATAAATGGGGTAGTACACATGGCTGCGATTGGATAAATTGCAAAAAATAACCCAGTTGTAGCAGGTGCATCACCTAAATTGAAATATTCTAAAAACGTCGGTAAAGTAATAATAGACGTTGCAACCGAACCATCATAACCTGTCATTGTAGAACATAAATATAAACATATACATAAGATATAAAGTTTAATTCTTTGAAGAGACCATTCATCCACAGGATATTTAACTAATAATCTTTTAAGAGATGATTCCGGATCATCAAAATCAGTTGCAGCAATAGCTTCTGCTTCCTTTTTAATATCTTCATCAAAACTTAAACCTTCATCATGAGTAACTTCTGGTTTATCTAATGTGGAAGCTAAAGAATGAGGTGACATTTTTGGTGAAGAATTTATGGAGCATCTTTGTTATTTATATTGTCTGACTCGGCAATTAGAAAGCGGGACACTTTGAAGTGGGGGAAATTATGAAACCAAAGAGGCTCGAAAATAGTAGTGATTGGGCAAATAATCTGTAGATCATGCGGAGTATACAAGAGGGCTTAACTACATTGCGGAGAAACGGAGAAATTCAAGGTTAACGGGGGATAGAATTTGACGTTGTAGATCTCAGAGGGGCAAGGGGACAAGGGCTTTAGAGTATGAGATGAGGGTAAAGTGAACACAATTATCACTTGATAAACTTATGAACTATTCTTCCAGGGTTGATGATTTTTTATGACGTGAAGTGCCTGAACTAAGATCCTGGGGTAATTACAGGGCCATACCAAAGCGGATTAGATTAACCGCAAGTTTTAGCGGGGGGCTATTTTATTGACAGCGTGGGTTAAAGGATCGAGCTCCAGGTAGATTTTAAAGTAGCACGCTTCTTCTTAACCAGGGAGCATAATAATACACATTTTATTAACTTCATAGAGTCATTATCCCTCCATACTCTTTGTTTGAAAACTACCAGCTCATGGTTTCACTTGCTACTCATACGCAATTTGTGGGGTAACCGGAGAAATTTTCTGGGCTGATACTTATCGGCGTGTACTAAAATCTTGTCAATACACGACTTTGCAGCCTATTGGAGAATAAGATGTGAATCTGCTGGTCAATACGATACGGAAGAGTTATCTAACATGTGAAAGAGGTTAAAAAATATTGAACGGGACTTAAAATGCTTTTAGTAAAGTTAAAATTTCAGTAATCCTGTAGAAACTCGTAAATAAGTTTACGATAACATTAATACAATATCTAACAGCTTTTACTAGTCAAATAACCCCTCCAGCCTATTCATTTCTTTGACGTGTTTGATACTTTCTTTTTGGTTAATTTCTTTTGTTCCGGAAAAATACGAAAAGCGGTAAAGATTAAACGAAATTATTAGTGGGGAGAAACAAAGGCAGAATCTGATGTTGAAAGTGGGGCTGTGATTAGGGCTTCTCCGAAAATAGACGTTTTAGGGTAGATTGAAGGAGAAGCACTAATCCTGGATTTTCTAGTTTGGAGTTAAATTGAAGGTTTTGGGATTATAGGATTGACAAATAGATGTTTTATTATATAAAATAAATAATTTCAACAACGTAACTTTGATGACTGTTTGACAGAGATTTGAAAGAGATAGGATACTACAAGAAAGAAAATTCATAAATGTAACCTTATTGATGTAAATAGAGTCAAATACATTCTACACCATTGAAATTTTATCTAATCTTCGAAATTTAATTGATCTCAGACTAACCCCGATTTGTTATTCGGGGTTTATTATCCTATTGATCAATACTTCTGGGACTTCAAATGTACCCCGAAAGCCTAGACCATTTCTATTATCGTTTCTTCATGTTTTGCCAATTTCAATACTTTGAATCACAAATTCCCCATTTGAGAGAGCACATTGGAGCAGGCAATCTAATCTCCTTATTTTTATAAAGATCTAAACAGTCTAACACCGAGTTTAATTCCTATATAGAACGATCTTGAAAATAAGGACAATACACAGAGATTTAACTTCATATAACGCATACATTAACTATATAGAATATATCCTGATATACCCATCAAGCCGATTCATCTGATGAATCTTTAGCGGATTGCCTCTCCAATTTCTTAGCTTTACTAGCAAGCTTAGACATTCTAATACTTTCTTTAACTGGTTTTGGGTGTGAAAAGACATGTTCGATTTCTTCTAATGATAAGTAACTGGTTTCAACAAGGAAGAAATAAAAGATTGTAAATTGGAAAGCATCCCAGAACACATAAACGACATAAAACCAATAAGTAATTCTTTCCATAGCAATAGGAGCAGTGTATAAATTCAAAGTGTTACCAGCTTGAGAGACTAAATTATATAAAGCCATACCTCTTGCTCTCATATCATTTGAAAGAACTTCTGTTGGATAAATTGGTTGTAAAGGAGTTGAACCCATAGAGAAAAAGACAGATTGAACGATATAGATAAAAGCAATACCCACAGCAGCAGCAGATCGGTTATTATTATCATCCTCAAAAGCTTTTGTTGAAGTAGCCAAAGCAATAAAAGAAACAACAAACCCGGCATTTGCAAAAAGAGACATTGGTCTTCTACCAAGTCTTTCTACCAAAAAGGCACCACCACCAGCAAATAAAAGATTGGTAATTGACATAACAGCAGTAAGTAATAATCTTGTAGTTGCACTAGTTATACCTAAATTTAAAAACATAGTAGTCATATAATAAGAAGTAATTTGGTTACCACTATTTGCAGCAAACCAGGCCCAAATAACCACAAGCATAGATCTTCTTCTTCTTTCTTTAGTTTTAAGGAACACACTAACATCCAAGTAATCTTTTGGTTTAAGTAATCCGGAAACTTCAAAGGAAGCGGCAATTTGATTCATTTCTGCCATAACAATTGGATGGTTTGGATCTCCACCAGCATGATATTTGATGATGAATTCTCTACATTTCTCAAATTTACCCTTAGAATAGTAATATCTTGGACTTTCTGGGAACATCCAAATAAACACAAAACAAATACCAGGACAAACTAATTGTAACCATAAAGGAAGCTTGAATTGTCTTTCATCATTAAAATGAACACTGGCACCATAACTAGCCCATGAACAAATAATTTGACCCACATAGTAAAAGGTGTTATAGAACAAACCAAAAGATTTTTTATTTGGAGGTAATGTTTCCATTAAAAGCATTGGAGCTGCTGCCATGGCAATTGTTGCACCCATACTTAATAAAAACCTTGCAAAAATCATGATAGAAAGATCTGAAACTAAAGCACTGGTAATTGCACCGGCAAAAACAATCAATAACCCAACGACAATGGTTTTAACTCTACCAATACCATCAGATAAGAATGGAATGAAAGGGGTCGTGCACATGGCTGCGATTGGATAAATAGCAAAAAACAAACCAGTTGTACCAGGAGCATCGTGTAATCCAAAATGATCTAAGAAAGTAGGCAAGGTAATAATGGAAGTAGCTACTGAACCATCATATCCATTCATAGTTGAACACAAGTATAAACATAAACATAACATATAAAGTTTGATTCTATCACCTGACCATTCTGGTACAGGATATTTAACTAATAATCTTTTAAGTGAAGATTCTGGATCATCAAAATCAGTTGCAGCAATAGCTTCGGCTTCTCTAAGAACATCTTCATCGAAACTTAAACCCTCATCATGAACAACTTCTGGTTTATCTAATGTGGAAGCTAAAGAATGAGGTGACATTTTTTATTGAAGATTTATTAACAGACTTTACCCTTTTTATATTCCACCGAAATCAGAATAAGTGGGGATTACGTCTTATAAGAAGGTGATTTTAGGATTGGCCCAATACAACTCAATTTGCGGAGTCATCTCGGGTAAGGGTTACTAACTTCGAACGCGGGGATATGGGGAAAGATCTCAACGAACCAGGGAACAAGTCTGACAGACGAGGGGCATTAGAATAAGAGGTGAAGTATAGAGTAAGTTGTTAGATCTAAGTAAACCAAAAAGTAACCATGTATAAATCCGATGTTAAGGAGTTAGCTGATTCAAAATCCAACTTTTGTAAAAAAATTCCGGGGTAATGATAGAGGTATATAATAAAGGTAGGAAGACGTCATAACGGATAGGAATAACCGTGATTCTATGAGGCGGCTATTTATGCTTATTTTCTCCAGAAAATTAGTACTGAAAAACCCTGTTCGGAAAAACAATACAATATTTCACTAGATACCAAAGTTTCAATAATTCCAAGCCCATGACTGCCCATATATACCGATACTCATCATTCGTATATCCCCCTCTCTAAGACTTTGTTTTAGATTTACAGTTGTGTTTTTATCCCTTGCTACCCCAAATAGCAATTCGTGGGGTAAGAATTCTAGGCCAGATTTTGGCCTGTATATAGTAAAATATATATCTCGCCACGACTTTTTGTCTACCAAAAACCACCAAACTTCATTTCCACCAAGTTAACTATCATGATACTTTAGCCTTAAAAGAAAGAGAATATCTCTCTCGCAAAGCTTTTCTTATGTTCTATTTAATGTGACTCTTGAATGATACTTAGAATCCTAAAGCAAGATTACCATGAAGTGGGTTTTAATATTGCTGGTAATTTATTCAAACACTTCCAGTAATAAATGGTTACAAGCTTTTATGATATAAGTTCCACAATGGTAAAGTCGTCAAAGATTATTCAAAATAAACTCTTTTCACTGATTTTCATTTTGAATATTAGACTCAAAGAAAGACAATCTTTCCTTGTTGGTGTCAATATCTTTCGTGTATAGAAAGTATTAAATATACAGTCAGCGTCAACTTGGATCTAAATAGAGTCCATCTGTTGATTAATTAGATTATAATTTGATAGACTAAAATGTGACCAGGGTTCACAACCTCGTATTTCTAATGTGCATCAGGTACCAGTTTATTTTTAGATTATTGATCCGAAAGAACAAATTTGACATATAACGGAAGCAGATGGTCTAAGCCGTGTTTAAGCGAATTCCCGGAAGGTATTTACGAGAAGAAAAGCTCCATACATCATAAAACACATTTTTTCAGTTTACAAAAAAATTTACAAGAAATTCATACATTAACTATATAGAATATATCCGGATATTCATCAAGCCGATTCATCAGCTAAATCTTTGGCAGCTTGTCTTTCTAATTTTTTAGCCTTACTAGCAAGTTTAGACATTCTAATACTTTCTTGAACAGGTTTTGGATGAGAGAAAACATGTTCAACTTCTTCTAAAGACAAGTAACTAGTTTCAACAAGGAAGAAATAAAGGATTGTAAATTGGAAAGCATCCCAGAAAACATAAACTACATAGAACCAATAAGTAATCTTTTCCATTGCTAAAGGAGCAGTGTATAAGTTCAAAGTAACACCAGCTTGGGAAACTAAATTATATAAAGCCATACCTCTTGCTCTCATGTCATTTGAAAGAACTTCTGTTGGATAAATTGGTTGTAAAGGAGTTGAACCCATGGAAAAGAAAACTGATTGGATAATATAAATGAAAGCAATACCAACGGCAGCAGCAGATCTATTGTTGTTGTTATCTTCGAAAGCTTTTGTTGAAGTAGCTAAAGCAATAAATGAAACAACATAACCAGCATTTGCAAAAAGAGACATTGGTCTTCTACCAAGTTTTTCAACTAAAATAGCACCACCACCAGCAAATAAAAGATTGGTAATTGACATAACAGCAGTTAAAAGAAGTCTAGTTGAGGCACTGGTGATACCTAAATTTAAAAACATAGTAGTCATATAATAAGAAGTAATTTGATTACCACTATTAGCACCGAACCAACTCCAAATAACAACAAGTAAAGATCTTTTTCTTCTTTCTTTGGTCTTAAGGAATACACTGAAATCTAAATAATCTTTTGGTTTAAGTAATCCGGAAACTTCAAAGGAAGCAGCAATTTGATTCATTTCTGCCAAAACAATTGGATGGTTTGGATCTCCACCAGCATGATATTTGATGATAAAATCTCTACATTTTTCTGTTTGTCCTTTAGAATAATAGTATCTTGGACTTTCTGGGTACATCCAAACGAATAAGAAACAAATACCAGGGCATACTAATTGCAACCATAAAGGAAGTTTGAATTGTCTTTCATCATCAAAATGAATACTTGCACCATAACTTGCCCATGAACAAATAATTTGACCAACGTAGTACAAGGTGTTATAGAACAAACCAAAAGATTTTTTATTTGGCGGTAAAGTCTCCATCAAAAGCATAGGGGCAGCTGACATTGCAATTGTGGCACCCATACTTAATAAAAATCTTGCAAAAATCATGACAGAAAGACTTGAAACTAAAGCACTGATAATTGCACCGGCAAAAACAATCAATAACCCACCAATGATAGTTTTAACTCTACCAAATCCATCACAGAAAAATGGAATGAAAGGGGTAGTACACAAGGCAGCAATTGGGTAAATTGCAAAGAATAACCCAGTAGTACCAGGAGCATCGTGTAATCCAAAATGATCTAAGAAAGTTGGTAAAGTAATAATAGAGGTTGCAACAGAACCATCGTATCCATTCATAGTTGAACAAAGATATAAACATAAACACAAAAGATAAAGCTTGATTCTATCACCTGACCATTCATTTACAGGATACTTAACTAATAATCTTTTAAGTGAAGATTCTGGATCGTCAAAATCGGTTGCAGCAATAGCTGCAGCTTCTCTCAAGATATCTTCATCAAGTTCCAAACCTTCGTCATGGCTTACCCTTGGTTTTTCCAAAGAATGACTAGAAGAATTATTCGAATTACGTGTTTGCATAATGGATAGATAATTCATTCAACAGCTTTTTGATCTTTATATAAAGAGACTTACCATGGTGGTTCGGAACACTTGCCGCATTAAGAATTTTTGAGGGGCTAAAATTGAATTCCAGCATCGTTAACTATGGAGATATGGCCACTTTGTGTGTCATTTGGGGAAAATTGTGGGGAAAAAGAAAAAATAATGTGGGGAAAAGGATATTTGGGCTCTTACATCAAAAGAGGTGATAAATCAGCTTCTGAAAAGGCGCAAGGAATGAAATTGAACGTTTATGCTGATGGGCGTAGCCCATTGAATCCCTATAAGTTTGAAGGTCACAACATCATAGCTACCATCTGAATATGGGTAGTGGCTCAGTCCAATCTTGTGACAGAAGGTGATCTTCGCAATAAACACCAGAGATCGAAACCAAAACGACGGAGGGCAATATCCGTTGGTGAAGAACACCCCGCCTCATTCCGTACCTAATGATGCGTGTTTTACCAATTATCTAGTGGAAAAGGTGAATCTACATAGGATCAACGGAATAGAGTATCATGGACCTGTCTGGTTAGTTCTACTCCATCAAAGGTGAAGAAATAAAGTGTATATTCGAGTATATATAAGTGGGGTAATTTTTTATACCTCAACACTACTGATCCGTTGTTGCGATTGGACATTTAGCTAGGTACTGAAATTCAGCCGTGGATAATAGATCAATCTCGGGATTCTGAATCTAGGGATCAAAACTTCTGATGTCATAAATACATGTTAGGGTTAAGTCTTTGATATTTTTCTATAAAAGCTATTTAGTTGTACCTCTAAAGTTTTCTAACCTGACTACTTGTCAGTGGGGCAACATTTGTTCTTAGCATAATAAACGTTTGTTTCACACGAAAAAAGAAACTTCTGATTGAGCAGTACCCTTCATTCACCCCTCAACCAAGGTTAATCCCATCCGTCAGAAGTGGGACACTCAAACTCGTAAATAATTACTGTCTACAATCGGTTTTGCAGCCGGTTAATGCTAAGATCATTTCCTATGCACCTGGTTTTGTTGAGGTGAAACCTCTAAAGTCCTCATCATTAAATTTTTGGGTCTCTGGTCTTTGTCTCTTTATTCTCGAGTTTTGTTCTAGAATTTCATTTCTTTTGCCTTTGCTTTGGGATTTATCTATCCGCCTTAAACCATTGTCTTCTAATCTTCCGATGTAGGAAACTTTCTTTATCTGTGCTATGAATTGTTTTGGCCCAAATCCCCGAAAATTAGGGCTACAGGTTTTCGGAGAAATACTATCGAAGTCTTGGTATTCTTCTTGACTCTGGTACAAACATCATTGCAAAGTTAATTTCCTTTGATTAAGGGTTCTATTCTTGTGGTGGAAGTTCATATAAGTGTACTTTCTTGTATTTCGGATAGTTCCATAACTAATAGTGGCTTTTCTAATCATTTTTTGTCTTTTTTGTAATAAATCAAATTCATAAACCGTGAAAGCTAGTGACTATAACTCAAGGCACCTCTAAAACTATCGTTCATCTTAAATTCTAATTTGAATAACCCTACAACCTGATAACAAGACTCTTATTTCCTCATAATGGACACTGAAATCATACTCTATTTCAGCTTATTTTTCAAGGTTTTCAAATCGGTTCTTCCTCTAGTAGCTCAATACTTTCTTGATTTTCTTATATCACCTTTTGTTGTAAATTTGTCCAATCGCTGACTGATTTGAAACCAGTTCATAATTTTCCAGAAAATAAGATACGTAATATTTAATTATTGTGCTTACCACCATAATTTATTCTTGGTGTAATTAGCTCCTTGATCTCTCTGGTTTCACGGTGTTCTATTTCATGGGGCTCTTTAATGAAAATTCAAAGCAAGATTACTGTGGAGTATTGATGGTGGTTTCTTCAGAAATTTCCAGGAATAAATGACTACAGGTTTTATAATATACGGTTTGGCTTAGAAACTGTTCCTTAGTGTGTATTTTCAAGGACCGTCGAAACTTTCAGGATTGTGAAGTAGGTACGTATTATGCAAAATATTCTGTTTTCACCCATTTTCTTTTTAAATATTATACTCAAAGAAAGACGATACTCAATAACGTCTTTGTATCAAGTTTCAACCTGGATTTAAATAGAACCTCTCTGTTGATTAACTTTGGCGGGCTAAAATTTGAAAGGCCAATTCATCGGAGCAGTAAACCGATATTCAATTTCCAAAGTTCATATGTTTCAAAATACTTTAAATTCATACATTAACTATATAGAATATATCCGGATATTCATGATTCATCATCTATAGTACTTGTCTTTCTAATTTTTTAGCTTTACTAGCAAGTTTAGACATTCTAATACTTTCTTGAACAGGTTTTGGATGAGAGAAAACGTGTTCAACTTCTTCTAAAGACAAGTAACTAGTTTCTACAAGGAAGAAATAAATGATCGTAAATTGGAAAGCATCCCAGAACACATAAACTACATAAAACCAATAAGTAATCTTTTCCATAGCAATAGGGGCAGCATATAAGTTCAAAGTAACACCAGCTTGAGAAACAAAACTATATAATGCCATACCCCTTGCTCTCATGTCATTTGAAAGAATTTCTGATGGATAAATTGGTTGTAAAGGAGTTGAACCCATAGAATAGAAGACTGATTGGATAATATAAATAAAAGCAATACCCGTAACAGCCGCAACCTTATTATCATTATTATCTTCGAAAGCCTTAGTTGAAGTAGCTAAAACAATAAAGGAAACAACGTAACCAGCATTTGCAAAAAGAGACATTGGTCTCCTACCAATTCTCTCTACAAAAATAGCACCAGCTCCGGCAAACAAAAAATTGGTAATTGACATAACTGCTGTAAGTAATAATCTTGTAGTTGCACTAGTTATACCCAAATTTAAAAACATTGTAGTCATATAATAAGAAGTAATTTGATTACCACTATTAGCACCAAACCAACTCCAAATAACCACAAGCATAGATCTTTTTCTTCTTTCTTTCGTCCTGATGAATACACTGAAATCAAAATAATCTTTTGGTTTAAGTAAGCCGGAAACTTCAAAGGAAGCGGCAATTTGATTCATTTCTGCCATAACAATTGGATGGTTTGGATTCCCACCAGCGTGGTACTTTACAATAAATTCTCTACATTTCCCTACTTCCCCTTTAGAATAATAGTATCTTGGGCTTTCAGGGTATTTCCAAATGAATAAAAAACATAAACCAGGACATAGTAATTGTAACCACAATGGAAGTTTGAATTGTCTTTCATCATTAAAATGAAGAGTTGCACCATAACTAGTCCAAGAACAAATGATTTGACCCACATAGTAAAAGGTGTTGTAGAACAAACCAAGCGACTTTCTATTTGGAGGTAACGTTTCCATCAAAAGCATAGGAGCAGCAGCCATGGCAATTGTGGCACCCATGCTCAAAAAGAATCTCCCAAAAATCAAAGCAGAAAGACTTGAAGCCAGGGAACTGATAATTGCACCAGCAAAAACAACTAATAACCCACCAATGATAGTTTTAACTCTACCGAATCCATCACAGAAAAGTGGAATGAAAGGGGTAGTACACACGGCAGCAATTGGGTAAATAGCAAAGAATAACCCAGTAGTACCAGGAGCATCGTGTAATCCAAAATGATCCAAAAAAGTAGGTAAAGTGATAATTGAAGTTGCAACAGAGCTATCATATCCATTCATAGTTGAACAAAGATATAAACATAAACACAAAAGATAAAGCTTGATTCTGTCACCTGACCATTCATTTATAGGATACTTTACTAATAATCTTTTAAGTGAAGATTCTGGATCGTCAAAGTCAGTAGCAGCAATAGCTGAAACTTCTCTCAAGATATCTTCATCAAGGTCATCATGACTTATTAATGGTTTATCCAAAGAATTATCAGAAGAATTCCTCGAGCGTCCTTGCATAACAGATATAGCGATTTATTCAACTTCTTGATATTTAAATGATGGTTCGGAACCCTTACCGCGTTAGTAAAAGTGTGGGGAAAACTTTGTGGGTTCTCTAAGTCATAAATCAGCTTTTATAAGAGCCGTATTGGATAGGTATATTGATGAAGGCTTCCTTCACAATCTCTGTAAGTTTCAAGGTCATTGCATCTAAGCTACTATCTGAATATTGGTCGTGGTCTTGTGACAGATGGTTCCAACGGAAGGCAATACCCGTTGTTGTAAGACCTCGCCTCATTTCATACCTAATGATTGGTGTTTGACTAGCTATTCAAGCCTTCACAGAATTGATGGCCTGGAGTATCATGGGCCTGTCGTCAATTTCACTCCAGCAAAAGGGGAAGAAAGAGTGTGTATATTCGAATATATATAAGTGGGGTAATTTTATATCCCAACTACTGATTCGTGGCTACGATTGGACATTAAAGTACACACTGAATCAGCCGTGGAAAATAGGTGGATTCCGAGACTCCTAACCTATGGACCAAGGCTGCTTATGTCATAAATACGAGATAGGGTTAGTTTCTGTTGTTTCTCTATAAAAGCTATTTAGGTGCCTCTAGAGCTATTTTGCTTCATTCACCACTCAACCAAGATTAATCCTATACGTCAGAAGCAGGACACTTAAGCTAAATACTTACTATAAGCGGTTTTACAACCGGTTAACTCTAGCAGCCATTCAAGATACCTCTAGAACTCAACTATCGTTCATCTTAAATTTTATTCTGAATAACTCTCAACTTGACAACAGACTCTTTGGGGATTTCAATCGTGGGCTTTGACCTTATACAAGTTCTTGTCTATCCTCTACAACTTTCTTTACTCCTTAGCTCAGCATTTTCTTCTCATTCACTTTTTGTTGTAAATTTATCGAATACGCTGGCTCACGATCTGAAGTCTATTCATAAATTTCCAGAAAAGATCTCATACAATATTTGTTCAATGTGACTTTACCATCCTTTGATATCAAGAGAAATTTCCTTCATCTTGAGATGCTAAATTTCGTCCATAAAAGTTTCAAAATGGATGCTTTCTGAAAGCATCATTTTCAGTCTCCAATAACAGACATGAAAAGCATACATATGCTGAAGTGAATTTTATGCAAAAAATGAATTTAGAAAACGTTTTCCAAGGATTACATATTAATAGGTGAAGGTTAGTAAAATGGATTTCAATAGTTTTCTTTTCATACTGGGTATAAATATTTGACTATAAAATCATGCAATTGTTAGATAATAAAGCAAAGAAGGTTCTGATAGTTTTTTTCGTTCAAGTGTAAGCCAAAAACAAAGGGCTACGGTTCACTTTTGTCTTATACCTGTCTCGTAAATTTATCAAAAGCTTCTCAACTAAATTTCATCCAAATCCACCAACTAGAGGGTTCATCATAAACTTTATATTTGTATTTCCACTTTCCCAGCTACAAATATCTATTTTCTGTCGATTTGGCTGATTTTTTGAAAAAATTCCTCACTTGGGATATACGATTTATCACTCTTACAAAACGTACAATTCATCTCGGGCGTGTGGCGTAGTTGGTAGCGCGTTCCCTTAGCATGGGAAAGGTCTCCGGTTCGACTCCGGACTCGTCCATTTTTTTGTTTTTGGATCATTTATCTATCAAATTTGACTAATAATTCTTTTTTTAGTTTAGTTGATCAAAATTAGATTTTTGACATGGTTGCAACCATTTCGCAACCGTGAAAAAAGGTGTGGAGAAACACACCAACAGTGTGAACTGGTGCCTTGTACTTGGTTTTAGATGATGCCATAAGAGTATATCCGAGGTAAACGCTTCACCAACGTTCATGGGACATTTGGGCGTCTATACGGGTGATAAACGAATATAAGAGCTCAAAAATTTTGCAGCCTTTGTTGTAGGTAACTATATCACCTTTTAACCCCCATAAGAAAAGTATCTCGAAATTCTGAAACCTCTGAAACTTAAGTTTGTTACTCTACTTGCTGGTGAATATTAATCAAATTGCTTCACCTGTTGCTCTATAACGTCATTAATGATTCTCTTTGTGAAAAACAATCTCCTAGTGGTGGTGATCGTGTCTGTCTACTCCTTTGGATAGGTGTGATAGAGATGATAACCACTTCTTGGTGAAACTGGTGTTAATATTTTTTTCAACCAAAGAGTTTACAAATGTTATAAACTCTTAGATTATTTGTTGTCAGTTTGGAATTCTTCCCCAATAGAAACCTAGTCAGAAATCTTGATCTCGCAAAAAATATAAAAATAAATATCAACAATATATACTTCAGTTGTAGTATGACTAAGGGGCAACATCCTACTGGTTACTAAATAAAACCCTCCAATCGCCTATCTTGTATATTTTACCAAGTTAAATTGGTTCAAAAACGACCCAATCACGTGACAATTTTGTATTTAGAAGGGAAGGAGACACATGACAGATAGAAGCATTATATAAGGGAAGTAATAGGGGGAGTTGGTTTTGAAGGTTGGTATTGTCACTTTATAGTCGAATTCTGTATCAGTGGTCCCATAGGGGATTTCGTCCCGAGAAGAAGTTTCGTAAGAGTCTTACAATTTATGATAGATACCGAATATTCTATTATATGTATTAGATACATCATTAGCTCCTATATTTTAGCTATATTTCCAGAATCATATCGCCTTGTGATAATGCAGCCAGCATTTCCTAGCAAATGGATATATTTATGGTAACTTCGTTTAAGAAAAAGTCTTGAAAGGAGAAAGCCCTTGTTGTTTCATATTATTAGTGGATATAGAGTAGTCAAATCTTTCTGGTTACAATTTTAAAATTTCCACTATTAAACTCAATTCACCAGATCATTTATTTTGAAACTCGAGAAGAAGAATCTCTACAGAGGCGACAGAGTTTCTAGTATATTAGGCGGTCTATAAAGTATACGAACCATTTTAAATCCGGAACAGTCACTCTGACTTAAGAGATACAGACATAAGAAGGTTATTCTATTTAATGGATTGAATCAAAAACAAAAGATAAGACAAGAATTCTGGAACTGATTTATATATTAATAATATGAACCAGTCCCTGCTATTTATATCTTGGTAGGTGTAACCCCCCTCAACAAGTACAACTTTGATTGGGACACTCATAATCCAATAATTATACGAGAGATTCGTATTCCATTACGCTTACAAACATGTCAAGGGACATAAGAGTCTAATCTCCGTGCCTGAAATTTTTTTCTTACGAATACGCTTATATGCAGTACAAGCCTTCACTCGAATATTCTTATATGCAGTACGAGATTTCTAATCACCTAATGATATCAGTATCACCTAATGATAATTATTAAGCAAGATGATTCTGATGAAATATAAATAGTCCCAGTTTTTACTTGATAAATTATCAAACAAAATGTCTACTTATTTTATCACCGCCGTTAACAGAGGAATTGGTCTTGGTCTTGCCAAGTCAGCTGCTTCAAACCCTGAAAATACAGTTATTGGAACTGTTAGAAACATTGGTACTGCTGGTGAGGTTGCAAAGATTCCAAATGTGAAATTGATTGAGGTTGATTTTACTGCACCATTAGAAAAGATTCAAGAAGCATTTAAAGGTATTGAAAAATATGCTCCAAATGGATTTGATTATGTTATTCATAATGCTGGTATGATTACAGAAAACATCATGAAACCTTCTCATGAATTTCCAATGGAAGATTATGAAACTATTTATAATTTGAATGTATTTGGTGCTGTTAAATTCTATAAAGCTATTCAACCAAAATTGGAACAAGAGAAACAAGTTAGAATTCTTTTTATTTCAAGTGTAGCTGGTCAACTTACTAACATGGTATTACCAGTTAATGCTTATGGATCTTCAAAAGCAGCGCTCAACCATTTTGTTAAACAAATTGCCTTAGAAAGAAAAAATGATATTGTTATTCCAATCCATCCAGGTGTTGTTAAGACTGATCTGGGTCTTGTTGCTGAAAAGATCATTGGTCCTATGGTTAGTGATTATTTCATCAGTCCTCAAGAATCTGCTGAAAAGATGTTGGAAGTTGCTTATAATCTTAAACCTGAAGATACTGGTAAATTTTTCATCTATGATGGAACACAAAATGAATACTAGAGTAAGTAGTAAATAAGAAATATGCCAATAATGGAGTGTAGAGAATAGATTCTGAAGATTGAAATGCTTAAATATCAGAAATGTCAGAGGTATCACCTGAAGATACTTAGTAAAAGTTATTGAAGCTCAAGAGATATAACGAGAAAGAAGGATGTCATTCGATTAGACAAATACAATAATACAGAGCCTCTGGGACAGAATCATAAAGATAACTAAAGGACTTCAAATTGGAAGAAGGCCTCTAGTACAGTGTGTATTCGAATCAACCTCTAATACATTTTCTGTACTCTAATGGGCCAATATTTCCGACTTCACTATACAATCTACATGACAGAGGTCCTCCTTTCCTTATCATTATCGCAAATTAGCGGTCGATAAATGTGGTATAAAAAATCCTAAAGTAGTAATTTTATCACCAGTTTTAATCTGCGAAGATTATCGGTATACACACTAAATAGTTTACCATAAAAGGAGGGAAAAGAGAATACTTTCTAAGAGATAGAATATCTACATAGAGGAAATTGAATATATAGAATTAATATTATCACCTCCTAGTCAAAGAAGATCAAAATACTCCATAGGTTTGATAATCATTTTTTTTTGCAGCCACTCAAGATAACAATGTCCATGTTCAGACTTCATGAATTACCCCTTGAGATTCAAATCCGAATCTTCAAGTATTTACCTAAAAAAACTGGAAAAGAAGTTTTCTTTCCTACCCACGATTCTTTAATTGAAGATAATGAAACGTTTGATGTATTTATAGGTTTTGAACATCCAACTGAATCATTTGTTCGCTTTGATTTGTATTTCCCACTAGAAACGTTTGGAGAGTTTATCCAAAGGAGTTTCATTGACGTGCTTCTATTGATGACTCGATTACAAAGCTTCCCACTGTTACCACTTAAAAGATTTAGGATAAATATATTCGATGTTAGAGATTATGTTGTATTTGTACAACAAACACCTCCCGAAATTCTTGATCAGATAAGTATCTCTCTTGAGGTTAGAAATGAAGAAACATTAAATTGGTTGAAAAATCTGAAGCATAAGATTGACAACTTAACAATTTCACTCAATGATAAGTTAATCCAGCTTCCATCAAATGTAAAACTGTTGAATATCAAGAGACCAGAAACAGACTGGGGAACATACAAAGGAAAATGGCCAGATCTTTTGAAGTTTTCACACCAAATAGAAGGTAGTTTTGAGGATACTCAAGGAATTGAACGGTTTGATTCTGTATTCTTTTATGTCAATAGGGAAAATATGATGAACGGAATTAAACCGAATACATTTCATGTCAGAACTCTCGAAACATTCCCCTTTGTTTTCGAACATTTATCAAAAATTGCTAGGCCTGAACACCTCAGTTCAATTTCTAACCTTTTACTTTTGGGTATGCGTCTGGATTTCAACTGGAATCAATTTAATAAGGTACCAAATGTCAAAGAAATCATGGTAAGAATTTGTCAAGATGTGACATTCGGCTCATTTGATATCAGTTCATTGACTTTACACACTTTAAAGATTACAAGTACACCAGGTGAACGTTATAAGATCCTTTCAGATTTGAATAGAGAGTATATATTTCCAAACACTTTAAAATTTATGGATTTCATGCATTTGGAATCAAGTATAGGTTTCACAATGCCAAAGACAATAGAATCTTTATCATTATCCCCCCAAGACGAAACCCTTTATAGCTTAAGTAGATTCCCTTGTTTGAAATCGCTCGAAACCTGTCACTACGGCATCCCCATAAATGTGATGCCTGAATTACCTACCACTTTAGTTAATCTAAATGTTAAATCTTGCAGTGTTTCAAAAGTTGACTTGTCACATTTAGTATCTTTAAAATCTCTTGAAATAAGATTTGATAAAAATGAGATAGAAAACTTAATAACTCCAGATTCCTGTAGGGTTGCAAAATTATTCGTAGTCCAGAGATTAAAAAATGTGGCTTTCGGAGGTCAATTACAAAATCTTGAAATTAGAGGCATTATCTTCTTGGGTGATGTTAGAGGTGATTTATCAAAATTAACTCATTTCACCTTAGAAGCTGATGTGAAGCGTTGTGTAGGTAAAGAATTAGTCGGATGTATGAATGGGTTGAAAAAACTTTTTCTGTTTTTACCAAAGTCTTGGAGTATCTCTGAATATGTACCAGTTAAAGCTAATTTTCTATTCAAAAAATCTCCATTTGGAACACATCTTATCTTAAATGGAAAACTTCAAAGTCACTACTACACCGAGGTCTTAGCTTTCATTGGGAAGGGGCCACAGTTTCAATCTCTTACACAATTGCTGATTCGAAATATGAACTTAACTATAGATTTTCCATCTATGATACCGCCTACTTTGACTCAACTTCTGTTGTATGATTGTACTATAGGTCCTTTACGAGAAACCTTTCGAGATAACCAAGAACTAAGATATAACGGAGAAGAGGAAGATGGAGAAGAAGAAAGAGAGGAAGATAGAGAAGAAGACGGAGAGGAAGATGGAGAAGAAGACGGGGAAGAAGATTTGAGCGAAGAGAGTGAAATTGAAGAAGAAAGTGAAGAAGAAAGTGAAGAAGAAAGTGAAGAAGAAAGTGAAGAAGAAAGTGAAGAAGAAAGTGAAGAAGAAAGCGAAGAAGAAAGCGAAGAAGAAAGTCAAGAAGAAATTGAAGAAGAAAGTGAAGAAGAAGAAATCGAAGTGGCTGATTTAGACTTTTCTAAAACCAAATTAAAATACATATTCACCCAAAACCTCCAAACATCATCATCTCTGTTCATCCTACCAAGGTCTTTAGAAATTCTACAAACTGATTGTTTGAGAAAGAACAATTTGCTTGAAAATGATTTTTCATTTTATTTTGGCCTAGCTAAAAATTGTCAAGTAATTTTAACTAGATCAGGCCGCTCAATGTTTCTCGAGCCAAATATTCCATACCATCAATTACAATGCCTGTACGGCGAATTAAAAAAAAATTTACCATACCATTATCTTGGAGTTGAACCGTCTAATTTTTTTTTATAGAGAATTGTTATATATTTTAATAATATTGTTTTGTAGTTATATTTCCGAGAATGGAAAAACAAAGAGATTCATCATCTACAATAGCTTCATACTCATTCATTCGTATAAACCATAACTAATCTATTGATATTCCCTCCATTCTTCACTTCTTTTTCTTTCTTCTACCAATTCAACACTATCAAGGTTAAGTTCATAGCTTTTAAACTTTCTTGCTGGCACTCCAAGATCAAACATAATATCTAATTCTTCATAAGTCCTATCTTTTGTTTCTGGTAACCTAAAGAAAGCCCATGTAAGTGCAAGGAAAGAAGTCACAAAATAAACAAAAGTAGCTCTTCCTTTCATATCTAAAGCAGTTGGATTTAAAAGATATGGGATAGCAATCAGTGAACTTAATTGACAAAAATTGTAACAATTTCTTGCTAAAGCAACAGTTTGAGCTCTAAGTCTTGTACTACTAACTTCAGAAGTAACAGTATAAGCAACTGGTGCAATAGATAAAACAAAAGAAATATTCCAAAAGAATGCCAAACCAATTTGACCCCATTGAGCATTTTTATTAGTTTCAACTACTGTTTGTAAAGCACCCATTAACATTAAAGCAGTACACATACAACTAATACCAACCAAAAACATTGTTCTACGACCGACTTTTAAAGCGATGAACCATGAAGTAAATGTACCTATCCAACTAATTGCTGTCATTACAATACTCAAATTATAAGTAGCAGTTGAAGACATACCAACTTGCCTAAAAAAATATGAAGGATTTGTTAATAAATTATTCCCACAAGCAACTTGTGAAGCAATTGAAAACCCAGCAATTTCTGTTCTTCTCAAATTAGTACCTTTGAAACATTCAAGATATGATTTCCAACCTTTATATTTATCATCTAAACTTTGAAGCCTATCGATTTCTAATTGATTTGTATAAACCATCATATTAACTCTTGCTTTAATTTTATGATGAATTGATTTATTAGTAAGTCTTTTCATCATTTTTTCAGCTTTTTCAATTTTTCCTTTACGAACTAACCAATAAGGAGAATCTGGACAGAAAATTGTACCAATGAAAAGCGGTGGGATCCAAACCCATTGAATAGCATAAGGAAGTCTAAAAGACCATTCAGTTGGATCAAAAAGCATAGCTCTTAAAACACCTGAAGCAATAAGTTGTCCTGTAGCCCAACACATCATTACAAAAGCTGATAAAAATCCTCTTAAAGGTAAAGGAGCAACTTCAGAAGCATAAATAATACCTGCAACGGTAAAGATCCCCCATGGGAATCCACAAAGAATTTGACCCATTAATAAAGTTACCTTATTTTGTGCAAATACTGAAAGGAAAATAAAAGCTGCCATAAAACATAAACTTACAAGAATAACTTTTCTATGACCAAATCTTTCAACCAATATACCATTAAAAAATAAGACAATAATAACCCCAATATTATTAGCACATTTTAAAGCACTTTGCCAAGGTCCAGTAAGAGACCACTCACCAGGAGCAATTTCAATACCAAATTTTCTTTGAAAACTATCATAAGCAAAAAAACTTGACATAAGACTTAAATCATAACCTTCCATAATAATTGTAGCAGACATCATCATTGACCAAAAAACTGTTGGATAATAAACTTTTAAAGCTTCAAAAGCAGTCATATCATGCTCATCTTGATTACCTTCTCTTGCAAGTTGATAAGTTTCTTCATCAACAACACCTTCGGGGATATTTTTAGATTCTAAATCTGAAGCAACAGATTGTACATCTGGTTTTGGCTTGGACATTCTGTTATAAAGATTAGTAGGAATCTTTGGGATTTTATATTTTCAGCCGTTGGGGGTTATTATATACAGGAACGGAAATTGAATCGTGGGGAAAAGGAAATAAATCTTGGAACCAGGTTTTGAATCGTGGGGGACAATGTAAGATGCGGAGAATATTATTAGCACTGATGTAGATAAGTCTTAGATAGGATAGCTAAGAATTGATAGTTGAGGGGTGATTTTGAACAGATAAGTATGACTGGGGGAGTTGAAAGTTGGGGGAGGTGGGGAAATTTGGGGGAATGAATGTATGGTAGACTATGTATGGAAGGGTCTATACATTAGAAACCATGTAGGCTTCAATATTCAAATTCTTTGTTTCAACTCTTTATTCCAAGCCTTTATTGACTCTTTCTTCGAAGTCATTCCAACTCTTATTTCTACTCTACGTACTATTTCTGTCCTTTGGTACCCAGTAGTCTGTGTCGGGGACTGGGGGAATCATCAACTCGTAAATATTACCGGTTAATTGTGTAAAAGAATGGGGGCTGAGATAGCAAGTTGGAGCTAGTCCTTTCATCCGTTCTTGTGGAAGAGGAGAATCCAGAGGTATTATGGATATACGAAGATCTAACTACAATTCAAAACAATTTTTAACTACAAACTCTACATTCATAACCCAAGCCATTTCTTTCCCTTTTTAATCTCAAACTCTTCAATCAATTCAACATCATCACTACTCTTTGCAATTTGTACTTCATAATCACCTTTTTCAAGTACCCATTTACCGAAATATTCATCAAACCAAGAACATGAATCTTTTAATGATAATTCAAAAGATACTTTTGTAGATTTTCCAGCTTTGATATCAACTTTTTGGAACCCTTTTAATTCTTTAATTGGCATGATTGTTTTTGAACCTTTATGACTTGTGTATAATTGAACGATTTCTTGACCATCTAATTTCCCAGTATTCTTCACTTCAACAGATGCAGAAAGCTTATCTTTATCTTCATTTATATTAATCTTCAAATTTGAATATTCAAAAGTTGTGTAAGATAATCCATAACCAAAGGGGAAAGCTACTTTTTTCTGTAATTTCTCATAATATCTATATCCAATGAAAATATCTTCACCATATAAAACTCTACCTCTTTCAGTTTTAAAGTTAAGATATGCAGGGTTATCAACATTTAAAAATGGGAATGTTAAAGATAATTTCCCACTTGGATTATGATCACCAAATAAAACATCAGCAATACCATTACCTGCTTCATTACCACCATACCAAGCTTGAATCAAAGTAGTACAATCTTTAATCCAAGGCATCTCAACAGGAGTACCAGATTGATTTACAATAATAGTATTTGGATTTGCAGAAATAACTGCTTTAACTAAATCATTAGTTCTACCTGGTAATTCCATATTAGTTCTATCATAACCTTCACTTTCCCATTCTTGATTTAATCCAATACAAAGAACAACTTTATCAACTGATTTAGCAATATCAGCAGCTTTTTTGATTTCTTCTTCTTCATCAAGTACTTTTGCACATCCAAAATATAATCCTCCACCACCACCAAAATCGACTTGATCAGATGTTGCAGCTGTGAATGTTGGAGCACTTCCAAATTCAACTTTAATTCTATATGTTTCACCCTTTTTAAGTGATATGATGTTTGTGATTTCTTTACTACCATTATTAAAGAATGCTTCACCCTTTTCTTGTTTAGTCTTATTGTCAACAACTAAATCCCCATTAACATATAATAAGGCAGTACCACAAACAGTAAGACCAAACTCATACTCTGCAGTTTCTTCAGGAACAAAATCCCCTTCAATATCAATATAATATAAATTAGAATCGATATGTTTGTTTTTATAATCAGATAAGAAGATACTATCAGTATCAAGATCCAATTGATCGAAGTAAACTCTATCACCTTTATGATCAGCGGGATACTTATAAAATTTCATGTTATAACCTTTTTTACCATTATTTGGATTGGTAAGACGTGATGATAATGCTGGCATAGATTTATGGGCATAAGCACCAACGGTATATTTTGGAGATAAATCCAATTTTTCTTTTATAGAATCATATGGGGTAGTAGTATAATAAGGTCTAAGAGATGCAGAGCCTCCTCCACTATAAGCAGCATATTTTGCATTTGGTCCAATAATTGCAACTTCTTCAGATTTTTTAATAGGTAAAACATCTTTATCATTTTTTAATAAAACAACTGATTCAGCAGCAAGTTGACGTAATAAATCACTTGTTTCCTTTGTATCATTTTTTGTATCTTCAATTCCATTTTCAGGGATTTTACTTTTAGCACAAAATTTAATCAATTTTAAAACCCCTCTAACTCTATCATCTAAATCTTGAATATTTAATTCTCTTGAATCAATCATATGTTTAACAGCAGTAAAATCTCTATGAATAGTTGGGCCTGGCATTTCAATATCTAACCCATTTTCAATAGATTCTTTTGAATTATAAGTACCATACCAATCAGACATAACAGTACCTTCCCAACCCCATTCTTGACGTAAAATATCTTTTAAAATTTTTTTATTATTTGAAACATGAGTTCCATTAACTTTATTATATGCAGTCATAAAACATACAGGATTTGAATTTTTAACTGCTAATCTAAAAGGTTCTAAATAAATTTCTCTTAAAGCTCTTTCACTAACAACCGAATCTGATGCAAGACGTTCATCTTCTAAATCATTACATACAAAATGTTTAATAGTAGCAGCAATATCTTCATCTTGAATTCCATTAATAACCGAAGCTGATGAAATTCCTGCAAGATAAGGATCTTCAGAAAATGATTCAAATCCACGACCCCCTAAAGGTCCTCTTTGCATATTAGTAGTTGGACCCAAGATCACGTGAGCACCTTTATGTTTAGCTTCAATTGCCATTAATTTACCAGCTTTTTCAAGTAATTCTTTATTAAAACTTGATGCCAACCCTGTTCCACATGGGAAACAAGCAGCTGGAACCCCATCAAAAAATCTTGTACCTCTTGTACCATTTGGACCATCAGACATTCTTAAACTTGGAATATCTAATCTTTTAATAGCAGCAGTATGCCAGAAATCAATTCCTGCAATCAAGCTGATCTTTTCTTGATCATTGAGGTTTTCCAAAGTTTCTTCGATATCAAGATCCATAGTTATTGATCTTATGGGTGGTCCCAGACCTTATATACTACAATATGTGGGGCCTTATATGTGGGGCCTTATATGTGGGGCCCTGTATGTGGGGTAGGTTTATTTCTATACAATTTCCCGTCTATATCCAGGAAGCAACAAAGATCGGAAATTCTAATTCCGCTCCGCTTATATTCAGGACATTTAATGGTCAAATCTAAATAATTCTTCTAAGCCAACCCACCATCCTTTTTCATCTCTTGATCCAGTACTACCTTCTACTAAAGTAGTTTGCATTTTATCTGTCATTTTCCACCAATCAAAATTACCTTCATCTTTTCCACTTAATTCTGAATCTCTTTCCCAATTATCTCCGGTATATTTAAAATTTGCAATCAATAAATCAAATTCTGGAGCATAATGAATTGAATAATCTTCGATATGATATTTCTTTAAATTGGCGGCAACTGGTTCCCAAATGTTTTCATGACATTTTTTATATTCTTCTAAGTATTCAGGTTTTAACTTTACAATTTGACAAATTCTTTTACCAGGGTGTTTTTCGGACATTTTTAAGGTTATAGTGGGATTGGTGGGGTATATATAGTGCGAGCTCGGTAAAATCCTGTCCCGAGAGGGAGAGAGACATAGTTTAGGAGATGGAGAGGTTTAGGAGACTAGAGAAGGGAGAAGAAGTAGGTAGAGTAGAAGGTTAGATGGAGAATAATAGTAGAACCGGTTATCTATGCAGATCGCCGGAGAAAAGGCCCAATTGAGGGGAATGTCGGTCAAGGAAATAGCGCAAATTAGATCGGAAAATACGAGATAGGGGTATTTATAGATAACCTATCGGGTTTATAGAGGGACAGTTGTGGGGTAGGGATAAGTAGATGGTCACGTGAGAGAGGAAGAGGAATTTAAGAGTTCACGTGAGAGATCTTTAGGATTTATTGACAGGTGAGTAAACAATCTAAGGGTGTTAAGTACAATATTAATCACAGATCAATAAAGAAGAGATGGACAGAGCAGTAGATGGACAGAGCAGTAGATGGACAGAGCAGTAGATGGGCAGAGCAGTAGATGGACAGAGCAGTAGATGGACAGAGCAGTAGATGGACAGAGCAGTAGATGGACAGAGCAGTAGATGGACAGAGCAGTAGATGGACAGAGCAGTAGATGGACAGAGCAGTAGATGGACAGAGCAGTAGATGGACAGAGCAGTAGATGGACAGAGCAGTAGATGGACAGAGCAGTAGATGGGCAGAGCAGTAGATGGGCAGAGCAGTAGATGGACAGAGAAGTAGATGGACAGAGCAGTAGAGTAGCAGAGGAACAGACTAGTAGAGAACTTTAGAAGAATATAGTAGAGGATCCTGACATTATACTGGTGGTCCATCACGAGCTTACCACGAATCTACCACGAATCTACCACGAATCTACCACGAATCTACCACCACGCTCACTACCTCGCACCACACTCTCACTAACAAAAATTTTCCTTCGCACACTCTCAACTATCCAATAAAACTCTACCTTTCGCATCGTAAGATAAAAATCAACACCATGGCATTCGATCCAGAAAACTTCAAATTCGATACCCCACAATTCGATCCAAGATTTCCAAATCAAAATCAATCCAAAAACTGTGCTCAAAATTGGGTAGATTACCAAAAATGTGTCGCTGTAAAAGGTGAAGATTTCGAACCTTGTAAGATTTTTTGGAAAACTTATACTTCATTATGTCCACTCGATTGGGTCGAAAAATGGAACGATCAAAAGGAAGCTGGTAAATTACCTTTTAAATTAGAATAGGTTATATATTAATACATAAGATATTGATAGGAGGAAGAAGAAGAAGGTTAAGAGGTGATGAGATGAGATGGAGAAGGATGGTGAAAGATAGAGACAGAAGGTAGGGACACTTGAAAAGATATGGACACCCGAGAAGATAGGGACACCCGAGAAGCAGGTCTGAGGAACTCGGGACACTGAATTTGATACTTACAATTGGACTTGTTCTCATTGGTGCAATAGAGTCAAGTGACTATGGAGGAGTAATTGGTTGTATCACATAATTCAATTAACGGGAAGCTTCAGAATTGTGTCACCTACTGGTGTCTGTTCAAGTTTCACTAATCCTACTTCAGATGTGTCCCACCTTCTCACCAGACTGACATCGATGTATCTAGACTCTAGACTCTAGACTGACACCATATGATCGTCTCCATCCACTACACACTCTATGGTACTTCTTAACAGACCCCTATATTCTCTATTCCACTTAGGATAACAGACCCCTAGACTCTCGGTTCTCTCTGGTGCTTCTTCTCTCTATGGGCTTCTTAGCACAGACCCTAGACCCTATCGCTTTCTCTATTCTACATTACCTAATCTCTTGGACTACTGAATTATGGACACTAAATAATCTATCACTCAACTACTATGAACACTAAATAATCTATCACTGAACTACGGTCGGGTACTCACATAAAATCATCTTCATAATCCTCTCCCACCTGTAAATTACTTCTCATATTTTCTTCATCAAATAAATCAGCATACGGATCCTTATTCCTCTCCTTTTGTTCGGCATACGCCTTGGCCATCTCCTTTTGTTCATTTTGTAATTGTCTTTGTAATTCCTTCTTTTGTCTCTCATATTCTACCACTTTTTTACGTTCTCCTTGTACAAACTCATCTGTACTTACTTCCTTCTTAGTCTTATTAATCTTATTTATCACCATATTATCTTTCTTACCAATATTTATTCTTTTTACAAGTTTTGGATTCTTAAATGTTACAGTACCAATATCCATACTACCATCAGTAATGAGATTTTCAACTGGGGTATAAATAATTACAGCCAGTCCTAATTTATTACCTTTGATACTATTTGCCTTTGTGAATTGACCCATTTGATCAAGAAGTTGTGAAGGAAGTGAAAGGTCTTTAAAAGGTTTAAGCTTCTCTTCATCTGTGAGATCAATATATAAATGTGCAGAACTTACTTTATCTACATGAAACCATAAATTTTTGGGGTGGGAGTTTTTAATGAGGGGGTCATTTTCGACCTTGTCTCTTCCCATATACATGTTGTAAGTTAGTGGAAGGATATCATCTGGGACTGTGATTTTGTATGTGAATACCATGAGATGAGCAGGGGACGAGGTTGAGGAGAAGGGATGAGGAGAAGGGAGATGATGAGGAGGGATGGGAGATGGCGAGACAAAGAGGGACGAGAGAGGGACGAGAGAGGGAGAGAGAGAAGGGAAAGAGTTTAGAGACAGTTAACACATAATAAGTTGTAGGAACTTTATTCCTGGCATTGTCTGAGCCCTTCTTCTGAAAATTCACGTGATAGACACGCGAATTCACTCACTAAACACCCCTGCCTATACATTCATATTTAATACAGTCTGTAACCCAGTCATACCAGTCAGATACCAGTCACCCACCCCAGTCACTCCTTAGACACATACATTCATTTCAGACACAGGCCCTTACAGAGACACTAACAGGCACTACAGACACTTAGACACAGACACAGACACTTACAAACACTTACAGACACTACAGACCCTTGATGATAAACTACGAAGCACTCCTTGAATTTGAAGACAGCCTTACAGGAATCCATACTTTTCATACCCTTCAGAATCTAGAAGTCAGACTGGAATATATACAGAAGGGGGCAGGGACAGGGACAGACCAAGAAACAGACCAAGAGGAGACAGAAACAAACCCAGAATCACCCTTTCCATTCCCCTCTGAATTCATCATCTGTCCCTCTTGTCATAACCCTATCTCATCACTTTCATGTTGCACCCAATTCGTTTCAGACTCCCAACATCTCTCTCCCTTAGAATCTGATTACTGGAACTCATTCTTCTCTAACCCCTCTAGAACCATCAACACCCTCCCAAACTACACCCAATTACTCTTTCTTAACCAAGGAGTACCATTCCAACTCCGGTCAGAAGTTTGGAAAAAACTCATTCTTCATAATAACCCAATCCCCCAAACATCTTCTCTTATCTATACAAACTTCCAACACTCTTACAACTCAGAAACCTCTGAACAAATCAAAAAGGATTTAAATCGTACCTTCCCTACAGTTTCCTTTTTCAGTAACCCTCAAAACATCCAACAATTAGAAACGGTTTTAAATGTCTATGCTAATTATGATGTTGAATTAGGATACTGTCAAGGTCTTTTATTTCTCGTAGGTACACTTTATTATCAATTCCAAGACCCTAAGCTTACTCTTCATAGTCTTATAAGTATCATGGAAACCGAACCTGAACTCCATGATATCTTTACTCAAAAACATATGTCATCTACTCTTGATAAATGGTATCAAGAATTTTTAAAGATCTTGGGATCACGTGATAAGGACCTTTGTTTTCATCTTGAACAAATTTCAGATATGAAGGTATTTTTGTATCAATGGTGGTTATCTTTCATGTCTAGTTATACTCCCAACTTGAGTCTAATTCCAAGGATTATGGAATTTTGTCTTGTTGAAGGATGGAAAATTGGAATGTTTAAAATCTCTTTAGGCCTCTTATTAGTAAATAGAGAAATCTTAATGACGTTAGAAAAGGAAGATGAAGAAGTTGTTTATCAACATTTATTATATGAGTGTAAATGGGGGCAAATTCAAGGATTTGAAGAGATTCTGGAAATCTGTGAAATCCCTGAAATAGTAAAAGAGAAGAAAGTACTTAAACCGATTATTTCATATGGTGATAGTTTATCGATATTTAGTAGGAATTCCGATTCAGGATACTCGATAAGTACGGTAGAATCTAGAGAAGAGAAGATGAAGCAGTTGTTGGTGAGATGTATGGGAGAAGTTGGAGAAGATTTAAGGAGAGAAATTGAGAAGGTTGTAGGTAAGTAGGAAGGTATAGGAACGAGTAGGTAAGTAGGAATAAAGGTATAGGAAGAGTAAGGAGTAGAGTAGAAATAAAGGTATAGGAGTAGGGAGTAGTTAAGTAGGAATAAAGGTATAGGAAGGAGTAGGTAAGTAGGAATAAGGGTATATGAGTAGGAATAAAGCTGTAGGAGAGTAGGGAGTAGAGTAGGGAAAAGGTGTGGGAAGGAGTAGCTAAGTAGGAATAAAGGTGTAGGAGTAGGGAGCAGAGTAGGAATAAAGGTATAGGAGTAGGGAGCAGAGTAGGAGTAAAGGTGTAGGAGTATGGAGTAGAGTATGGAGTAGAGTAGGGAGTAGAGTAGGGAGTAGAGTAGGAGTAAAGGTGTAGGAGTAGGGAGTAGAGTAGGGAGAAGGTATAGGAACGAGTAGGTAAGTAGGAATAAAGGTATAGGAAGGAGTAGGCAAGTAGGGAGAAGGTATAGGAGTAGGGAGTAGAGTAGGGTAGAGTAGGGAGTAGGGAGTAGGGAGTAGGGAGTAGGGAGTAGGGAGTAGGGAGTAGGGAGTCAGTCCCTCACGGTTGTAGGGACAATCACTAGAACAATAGGTGAGGACCCATCTAATCCTCCCCACCCTCCTAGAGTAGACACAAGTGTAGCGAATCCATTCTTCACATCCCCTGATTCACTTCATCCACTTGATCCGTTCGCCGTTCGCCGTTCACCATCGCTTCGCTCTGGTTCACTGGCTCAGGCTCACTGCTCTTGCTCACTCGTTGTCGACTCGCAAAATTTTCACAACTAACCGTGACTTTAAACAAATCAAGCCCTGTGGGCATTACAACAGAAATAGATAAACCAATTACAAATAGATTACATATCCTAGTCACAGCTATCTCACACGAAAACTATCAATCCCATTTAAATCAAATCGTTTTCATCTTAAAATCATCAAATCTTTTAATCCATTCACATTATTTTATTAGATTATTAGATTTATTATCATTATTTTATACTGATCCCTCATCTGATTTATCTCCATTAGAACTCCTTTTATCTGATACATCATATTACTTGGATCCTTCTTTATATATCAATCAATTTGAAAAGATCTTTAAATCCATAAATCCTTTAGATTTCATCAATAGAGTATCTTTTAATCCAACTTTTAATTTATTTTTATTAGGACACTTTTCAAACGTTTCTGATCCTCTTGTAGTTAGTAAAATCTTAGAAGTTACTACTCAATTCCTTGATCAACCTCAATTAGATTTTTTAAGTCAAACATTTAAAGTAACTCTTTCAAATCTTAAATTTCCAATTTCAAGTAAACTTCAAATCCTTGAAAAACATCCACAAGCCTTTATATACCTTAAGAGTAACATGTCATTTAAAGAGAAATTATCTGACCTTAATGGTCTCACATCTTCAAGTCTCTTGAGTGTTTTATTAAAGACCGAAAAGAAAGAACTTGAATCTGCTATTTCAATTATTATATCTGAGATTTTAATTCCAGGAATTCAGAAATTATCAAATAATCCTCTTAAGAATTTAACTAACCCTAAATCATTTGGTGAATCCACTGCTAAAGGATTAGATATTCAATCAATTTTTAAAACCCTTGAATCTGATCAAAGTATAAAGATCAATTGGATTCTTGTGTTTTCAAAAGTTCAAGACGTCCTTTCAAAATCTCTTCCTTCAACAATTTGTATCAACCAATTCATAACTACTATTGATTATTTACCAGGATTACTTGATCTTGTATTAAGCATCGATTGGAATTTCAATTCCACTCTCTTATATACTCTTTTAACAAATGACCCAAAACAAGGATGTTATGATATCACCCTTTCACCATATTTAACTCGTTGTTTCGATGATATTGAAACTCAAATTGAAACTCAATTAGGTAAGAAAAATCCAATCTCTTTTATTAATATTGGTACCTTAGAATTAAAAGTAATGAGTGATCCAAAATCAAAACATTTTGATGACATTTCAAAGATCTTTGATCATCATTGTCTTACATTTCCTGAATACTTGATTTGTTCATGTATTACTTTCTTAAAAGATTCAAATCAATTCATCGATGGGGTTTTATCAAATCTCTTCAATTCATTATTTGATAATAATTCAAAATTCCTTAAGAATGTCATTGATAAGTTTAGTCAAATTGATCTTCCAGGTTTATTCGATAAGCTTTTTAAATATTATACTGGTAGAAAATCTACAATCTCTTTATTAGCTATATCTAGACCATTATTAGAACTTGGATTATTTGATCAATTTATTCATTTTTTGATTCTGTTGAATGTTCAAATTGGTTTAAATTTCGCTATTTGTTCATCAGTTTTAAATTATAATTTTAAACCTGTTTTAGAATATCAAGATAAATCTATTCTTTGTAAATCTATTCTTGATATCTTGGAATTGAAATCAAGTGAAGATACAAATCTTATTACAAAAGATAAGGTTTTAGGAGTATCTACAGTATATTATTTATTGGGGATTCTTACCAAAAATCCTGGTTTCATCAATGGTGAAAAATTAAAAGCCCTTCAACTTCAACTTCTTACCACATACCCTCGTCTTATTAATTTTGGATTTGGATATGATGAACCTATTTTAGAAAATGATAAAACTTCTAATCTTTTCCCAGAACATATTGAACAAGAAATGAAAGGATTTTATTCTAAAATGTATAATAAAGAATTAGAAATTAAAGATATAGTTGATATGTTGATCTCTTTTAAAACAAGTTCAAATCCTCATGATCAAGATATTTTTGCTTGTATGATTCATTCACTTTTAGATGAATATAGATTCTTTTCTGAATATCCATTAAGTGCTTTAGCTTCAACATCTCTTCTTTTTGGAGCTTTATTACAAAAAGATATTATTCAAGGTACTACCTTAACAGTTGCACTTAATTTCATCTGGGAATCTTGTAATCAACCTCAAGATAGTCATTTATTTAAATTTGCAGTTCAAGCCCTTTATAACTTCAAATCAAGATTACATGAATATCCAAATTATTGTAAACATCTTTTAGATAGTAAATCACTTTCTAGTCATTCAAAAATGTATCAAATTATAAAAGATGCATCGAATGGGATTTCTGGTGATGTTCCAGAAGTTGAACCTGAATCAACAGGTGGTATCAACTTTCAATCCATTAATATTGAAGACTCTTCACCTATTTCTCAAGATAAACCAAATGATTCAATTAGTGATAAACTCTTATTTCTTGTTAATAATATGACTCAAGATAATCTTAAAACAAGATTACCAGATGTTAAAGATTTATTAACAGAAAATTTCTTTCTTTGGTTTGCTGATTATTTAGTTGGTGATAGAGCTAAAAGTGAACCAAATTATCATTCTTTATATTGTCAATTTGTAAAAGAATTTAATAATCCGATTTTTTATGATTATGTTCTTAATGTATCTCTTAAAGAAGTTAATCATCTTATTAGAAATTTTAAAGATTCTTCAACTGAAAGAAGTCATCTTAAGAATTTAGGTTCTTGGTTAGGTCAAATCACTTTAGGTTCTGATAAACCATTAAAGAGAAATTTTATTGGTTTAAAATATCTTTTGGTTGAAGCTTATGATTTTAATTGTCTTTCTTATATAATTCCATTTGTTTGTAAGATTTTAGATCAAGCCAAATATTCAAAGATTTTTAATCTTCCAAATCCTTGGGTTTTAGGTATAATGAAAGTATTAGTTGAACTTTATGATTGTGCAGATTTGAAATTAAATTCCAAATTTGAAATTGAAGTTTTACTCAATTCTTTTAATAAAAAAATTGGTGATATTGAACCTTCAACAATTGTTAGAAATCATAATCCTAATCCTGTTGCTTTAGGTCTGATGTTTGGTATAAGTAATGCTCCACCTTTAGTAAATGAATTTTCTTCAGTTCCAAATCAATTCATCCCTCAACCTATACCTCCTCAACCAATTGAAAATCAATCTAATGTTGATACTCTGTTTTCTACACTTGTTGGTAATACAATCTTTACAACCAATCCAAATCTTAGAAGAGCTTTCCAAGCTTCTTTATCTCGTGCTGTAAGAGAATGTGCTATACCAATTTTAACAAAAACTAGTGAATCAGTTATTACAACTACTGAAGCTTTAATTAAAAAAGATTTTGCTTATGAACGTGATGTTTCAAATTTCCGTAAAGCTTATCAAAATCTTGCTTTAAAATTAGCTCAAAGTATTATTGGTTCAAGTGGTCGTAAGGTTTTAATTGAAACTATTGAAGCATTTATGGTTCAATTATTAAGTCATCAATTAAATCCTAATGATATTCCTTTAGGTGAATTGAATGCTGCTATTCATGCTAATGTTGATTTATGTGTTGAGATTGTTAATAAAATAGCTGTTGGGAATATTTTGGAATTGATTGAAGAAAGAATGAAACCAAGTGTTATTGATCGTGAACAAAGTACTGGTGGTTTTGTTGAAAGGGGTAGTAATGGGTATGCATTGAATTTACAACCTCCTTTGGGTTTAAGACCAGATGGATTAAGTGGTAATCAATTGATGGTGTATGAGAGTTTTGGTCAACAGCAAGGAGTTCCACAGATTCCGCAAGTTCAAGCTCCAGGTCAAGCTCCAGGTCAAGTTCCAGGTCAAGCTCCAGGTCAAGTTCCAGGTCAAGCTCCAGGTCAAGTTCCAGGTCCAGTTCCAAGTCAAGCCCCAAGTCAAGCCCCAGGTCCAGCACCAGGTCCAGCACCAGGCCCTGTTGCTTCAGCTAGTGCTCCTGTTCCAGACGACATCGTTGAACAACTCTTTTCCACAGTCATCCAAACTTGTGACAAGGCCATCAGCTCTGTTGCAGATACAGACGCTACTTCACTCCTTCAAATTCCTCAAGATCATATCATCATGCAATGTATCACCAATATCCTTGCCATTGCCCAATCCAACGTCCTCAAATACCCAGAAGTCATTCTTAGAATTGCTCAATATGCTGTGAATTGTCTCTTCACTCAAGTCCATGAGAACCCAATCACAAATGAAATCTATATAGTTATCCTTGATAAACTCTGTGAATACTCTCCTTCTACAGCAAAAGATGTTACTTGGTGGTTAGTTTATTCTTCAGATCAAAGGAAATTTAATGTTCCAGTTATGTATTCTCTTCTTAAAGTACAAATGGTTCAACCTTCAAAATTAGATTCTTCTATTAGTAAACTTATAACTGATACAAAAAGTCCTCAAGTTATTAAATTTGCTTCAGATTTACTCCTTAAGATTTTTGGTACAGATTTAAAACCAATTGCTTTAAGATCAGAATTTGCTTTAACAATTAAAGCCCTTTCAGAATTTGAAGAAACAAAACCTCTTTTTGATCAACTTAAGTCTCAACCTTCTGATGATGGTCATATGTATGGACAATTAGGATACATTTTCACTGAATGGTTTAAATTATTAACTCATGGAGAATGTAATGAAAATCTTAAAGGGGATTTCATTAAGGGACTTTTTAAAAGTGATATTTTAACTGATCCTGAAGCTTTTAGTATGTTTTTCAAAGCTAGTGTTGAAGTATCTATTACATCATTTGCAACAGAACATGAAATTAGAGGTAGAACTCAACATGAAACCTTATTAGGAGTAGATGCCTTGGCTAGTTTGATTGTAGAAATTATAATTAGATTTGATAAAAATCATGTTGATGATGCTATGAATTATTTTAAGAACATTATGGGGGTGATTCTTGTATCATTTACTAATGATCATGAAACCCCAGGAATTTGGAATGAAAGAGCTTACTTTAAATTATTTTCTTCTTTATTATGTTTTTGGAATGATGCATCTATTTTATCTAATTCTACAAGTCATATGGATAAACAATTTTTCAATCTTTTTGGTGAAATCTTAAATTCTTTACAACCAATTATTTTCCCAGGATTTACATTTGCTTGGATTTCATTAATTGGTCATAGAATGTTTTTACCAAAATTATTAGAATTACCTGAAAAAGGTGGTGATAATTTATTAGTTAAAATACTTTCTTCATTACTTAAATTTGAACTGATTTATTCTCTTGATGAAGGAGTTAATCATGATGTTATTAGTGTAATTTTTAAAGCTATAAATAGAATCTTTGTTGGTATTTATCATGATTTCCCAGATTTTTTCAGTGAAAATTATATGGAATTACTTCTGGTTATACCAAATAGTTATATTCAATTAAGAAATATTGTTCTTAGTTCAACACCAAAACATATAAAAGTTGAAACTCCTTTTAAACCAGGTTTAAAGGTTGAAAGAATTGAAGATATTAAAAAGGCACCAATAATTTCATATTCACCAAATGATGATATCTCTAAAAATGGATTAAAAAGAAGTATTGATAATTATCTTAGAATCCCAAGTCCTGGTCTTATTAAAAATATTTATAATTCTTTAAAGATAAAATCAAAATCTGTTAAAGAATTTGATTTTGATAATGTAAATTATAATACTAATCTTATAAATTCTCTTGTTCTTTATGTAACCCTTTCTTATGATAATTCAGGATTTAATCCAAAGGATTCTCATGTATCAATTTTTTATGATCTTTTAAATCATGGTACAACAGAATTTAAATTTCATTTATTAAATGGGTTAGCTAATCAATTAAGATATCCAAATATTCATACTCATTGGCTGGTTGGAATCTTTTTATATTTTTTCAATCCAAAGACTATTTGGAATAATGATTGTAAGGGAGTTGTTCAAGAGATTATTACTAGAATTGTTGTAGAAAGACATTTGGTTAATAAACCACATCAATGGGGGTTGACTATATTATTAACTGAATTGATAAAGAATGAGAGTTATAATTTCTTTGATTTGAGTTTTGTAAAGAGTTGTAGTGATGAGATGAAGGGGTTGTTGAGTAGTTTAGGAGAGTTGTTATAGGTAAATAGAAATGTATATTAGTAGACAGAGTAGACGAGTAGACGAGTAGACAGAGTAGACAGAGTAGACAGAGTAGACAGAGTAGACAGAGTAGACAGAGTAGACAGAGTAGACGAGTAGACGAGTAGACAGAGTAGACAGAGTAGACAGAGTAGACAGAGTAGACAGAGTAGACAGAGTAGACAGAGTAGACAGAGTAGACAGAGTAGACAGAGTAGACAGAGTAGACAGAGTAGACAGAGTAGACGAGTAGACGAGTAGACAGAGTAGACGAGTAGACAGAGTAGACAGAGTAGGGCTCTAGTTATGTTAACTTCGCTTACATTGACGTTTCCAGTGTATTGATTGTCTATTTTGTCAACACCTGTGGCAGGAGTCTGCACCCTTACACCCATACTTTACTCTGTTGCTGCAAATTCCTTATCGGATCTATTTGGTAATCACACGTCGCCCTTAATATCGGATTTATCTAATCAATATCCATTGGCTACTTCCTGTTTCTGTCTATACATGTCTAGTGGTATTGATTTATTAACCCGAGTAGCTGTTTAAATGCTTGTCATAAAAGCCGCCTTTATACCCATTTTGGTACATATTCATTTTAGGAAATTCCAGTACACATGATTTCACATCTTTCATCCCACATTTTTTACAATTAGAAATGGCAATAACGAGAGCAGAACGAACACAACAACAACAACAACAACAACAAACTAAAAGGATAAGGCCTAATACAAGTAACCAATCGATTCAAAACCCATCAGGTGAAGGATCTTCCAGAACTTCCCAACAACTACCAGGAAGTTCGAATACAGAACAATCTGCACTTAATGAGATGACTTCAGATTTACTGGAATCCAACAGAAATCAAAATGAAGATACGGGAACTCAAAATGATGATATGAGAACCAATGTCTTGATTCACTTGATTCTTAAGGAGTTGAGATCCTTGAATGAAAATATGAAAAGACTCGTAAAACACATTGAAGATCCCTTAGATGAAAACTTAAAAGAGAAGATTAAAATGTTAAACGAATCAAAAACGTTGACTGTACAAAATGATTCTTATAAAGAGGAGCATGAATCATTACCTATTAAAACCCAGCAGCAAAACTGTCGGATATTCGTTACCTCTCTTAGGAAC